>JAODAL010000218.1:0-32500 GCA_025379985.1 Phyllomedusa bahiana | reverse complement strand
TGCTTTGATCCATCAATTAAAAAAAAAAACCACGATTGTAAGGTGGGGATAAAAAAATAAAGCGTAATTAATAGACTAAAATATAAAAGCTTTCTTAAATATATGTAATTTAGGAGGGAAATGCTTTAATTTTCCTAGTTCAGTAATAAAGCCAGTGATTGGATGCAGCGATCACGTTGCACTGCCTGACAACTTTGTTTGGAGACTTGACTTCTAAATAGAGACGATGGGTAGTTTAACGTGAACACTAAATCCAGTTAGAGGCTGCAGAGGTGACATTCCATTTTGCGCAAGCCAGAAGGCGACAGAAAACCAGTGAAGAGGACTGGGATACAAAGTGCTGGAACCAATGCAATTTAAGAAGTGAGTAAGGGTTTAATTATTTTCTCATAACCTCTGCACCATAGTTTAACTTAAAAAGGGGAGTCAGACAACCCCCTTAAGTCAGGCTCTATGTAATCAGCAGTGATGGATCACTATTTTGATCACCAGGCTTGTGTATCACTTTGTGTATTTATGTACTGAAACTTTATAGACCAGCAACTCAAAAAAACTGAAGTAAGCACCTGAATCCTGACTAGAAGTGAGCATGCAACTTCATTTACCAATCAGATGCTGTATAGAACCAGTCCCCATCCTCACCTCTGCACAGTAAAAGAAAGTGTCTCAAAAACGCCTCTGATAATTGTCATCTGAAAAATGCAAATACTTGTCATAAATGAGGTGGTTTTCAGACAATTTATAAACACAGATTTTGATACTTAAAAATGTGTCCAAATCAGCCGTGTATAAGTACCCCAATACTGAGGGAAATAATCTGCTTTGCTAATGATATATATTTGTGAAAAATCTTACAATTTCATGCCCCTTTTTGTGTTTTTTTTTCCCTAAAACTGATAGGTCCTCTTTAAAGATGTTGTCCACTTTTATATTTTTATGCATGGTTTCTAATCAGAAATCGTGCAATTTCTAGAATACATGAATTTAAAATTCTGCTCCAATCCACCTTTTACACCAATGCAGTAGACCAGGGGTGTAGCTAAAGACTCTTCTATCCCCAGACCATGGCTGTGGACCACTACTTTTCAACAACCAGTTCCTTACTTAGCGTGACTGATATATGCAGTGCAGCATGCCATGGAAAATTATTTCTACTTAGAGATTATCCAATACAGGGGCGGAACTACCGGGTTAGCAGACATAGCAGCTGCCATGGCGCCCGCGACCTTAGGGGTCCTGATCCTCATGACAGCTGCTAACACGGCCTGTCTCTGAACGCCCGGGCCCTGTGTCCTGAGCATTCAGAAGCAGGAGTCAGACTGTCCGGTACTATATATGCGGCCCCTATATGCCACCTATAACCTGCTTACATATATGGCCCCTATACCCTACCTAAAGCCTGCCTGCCTATTTTGGGCCCCCTACAGCCTATTTATCTAGGTAACCTACCTATCTACCTATGTGGGCCCCACCTATAGCAACTTAGCTACCTGGGGCCTACCTACAGCCTTCCTAACTGGGGGCCTTATACTGCCTAACTAGGGCCAATCTACCTACCAGCCTGTAGCCTACTTACCTAATTGAGACCTGCCTACCTACCTAGGACCAATCTACCAACCTGGGGCCTAATTTCTGCCTACCTACCTTCCTGGAGCCTACCAACCTATCTACCTAGGGCATTCCAACTTATCTAATGGGGTCTACCTGATAACATGATTCTGAGGGGTACAGGCCACAGCTGTAACGCGATCTCCAGGGGATAAATCCTCTGTTCCTCCCCTCCCCTCTAGGAGACTGGGACTCTAAGCTATGGCCTGTACACGCTCTGCCACCTCTTGAAAGTTTGTATAGAGGTGGGGGACAGTGAGGGAGATGCTGGAAAATTGAGGATTCTAAGATGTGTCCAAATCTGCAGGGACGAGTGGTGGCTGGCAGACGTCATCATGGCGGTCCTTACTGGATGCAGATCTAAAGGGAAAGTCAGGTATGGTAAAAATACGATTGAAAAGAAAACTAAAATGCAAGGTCTTGTGTTTTCAACTCCATTCAGCTCAGAATTCAATAAAATCAAAAACTTGTTCTATAGAAATATCAATATTTTAAAACCGGATGCAATTCTTGCAGAGATAGTAGAGCAGGGAGTGAGGTGCGTTCCCAAACGCAACAAAACGAAAGGGAACATATCTAAGGCCTCGTTCACACGGCTTATTTGGGCACGGATTGGTGCCGTACTCCGCGCTGGATTTGCGCTGCAGTACGGCGCCAATTCGTCGGAGTAATTACGGTAATCCACTGCTCTCAGAGAACAGTGGATTCCGTCGCTCCTCCCCGCTCGGCGAATCCGCCGCGGGGGGAGAAAGTGACATGCACATTATTTACGGCGCGGACACGCCGTAAACAATGCATTGTCTATGGGGCCGGGAGCGGCGCCCCCACCGCGCTCCGTCCCCGCCCCCGTCCCGCCCCTTATTCACGGCGGATTTGTGAGCTCAATACGGCTCACAAATCCGTCGGGAATAAGCCGTGTGAACACGGCCCAAGAGTGAATTTGAAAGACCAAAACAGAAAACATGGCTTGCACATACAGGATTTTATCCTTGTGGTGAAGCAAGATGCAATTTATGTAAGTTTGTACACAAAACTGATAAGATTAACCCTGAATTAACACGGGAGAAAGTTTACAAAATAAAACAATTCATGAATTGCAATACTCACCACATAGTATATGCTATTTTCTGTATAGAATGTAAAAAGATATATGTAGGTAGTAGTGTACGAAAACTCAAGGTCTGCATATATGAGCATCTGTCAGCCATAAGAAATGCACAAGGTAACAAGTCTGGAGCTGTGAAGCACTTTATGGATGTACATACAGGCGTAATGTATAGTCTTCGGGTCTGTGGGATAGAGAGAGTAGATCGCCCAAGTAGAGGGGGAAATTGGGAACAGCAGGTACGGAACCGTGAAGCGTACTGGATCCTGGAACTCAATGCTAGAGCCCCCACAGGTTTAAACTCACGACATGATCTTCATTATATTTACTAGATACGAAGTATTAGATATAACTTTTAAAATTCCAAAATGGTGTTTACATATTGCTATATTTGCCTGACACTACATCCATACTGTTTGTTCTTTTATGTATTTTGTATTACTGGTTTCTATATATGTTGTTTTCCAATGTATGTTAATAGTTAAGAAAAACATACCTGCTAAGTTATGCAACAGCCAAGTAAGGGTTAAGGGAAGCTATGTCTCTGACACACGAAATTAGCCCCTCCCGTTTTGGCTATATAACACGGAGGTTGCAACAGCATAATAGGCTGTGAACAAGGGCAAGCAAGCCCGAAACGCGTCTGTCTCAGTGTGGTGACTGTTGGTCACTTGTGTCCCCTGTATTAAAGATGCCATTCTTCCAATAAAGCTCATCATGTTTTTACACCTCTATGCTGGATTCGTTTCCTATGGGAGAATAATTTCTTACTACAGACTGTAGATTACCTCCATACAGTGACCGTATAGTTGTTAATACAGTGTGCACAAGTTCTGCAAACATAAGTGATTAGAGTGCTGTTACATCTCGTGACTCACAGGTGATGTTGCTCTGACAAGTAGTTTACTTTCCCTTTTTTTCTGCATTCGGTCCATCCTCACTTCTCAGGGGTGGGAGAGCAGGTACAGGCCATAGCTTAGAAGCCAAGTCTACTAGAGGGGTGGGGGAAGAACAGAGGATTCACCCTCCTGGAGATTGTTACAGCTATGGCCCAGGGCCGTTCCTAGGGGCGGGCAAGGCGGGTGATCGCCCGGGGCGCCGAGGGTCCGCTCACCCGAAGGGGGCGCCGCCCGCCTTGTCTGCCCGGAGATCAGCCCCTGACTGCGCGGCCGTTGTAAAACAACCGCGCAGTCAGTCAGGCAGCAGCTGCACACTCGCTGTGCGGCAGCTGCTACAGGTCGTTACCCTCCTGACTCCTCACCTGTATGTATCGGCGCTCATTGAGCGCCGATACATACAGAGCGTCGCAGGGGGCGCACGGCTTTCACCGCACCCCCTGTGACGCTGGGATGTCCTGGGTCGGCAGTCTCTGCCGCCGAGGAGTTCCCTGGGAGCTGCGTGACGGGGTAAGTGGTGTGGTGACATCACGCAGCTTACCCCGCTCAGAAGCGCCCGGCGATGGACGCGCGGACCGAGGGGAGGAGTTGTTTTTTTTATTTTCTAATTAGCTACAAAGGAGCATCTGCTGGCTACAGGGGGGGGGATCTGCTGGCTACAGGGGGGGGCATCTGCTGGCTGCAGGGGGGGCATCTGCTGCCTACAAGGGGATGTCTACTGCCTACAGGGGGGCAACTGCTGGCTATAGGGGCATCTACCTGGGTATAGGGGCCTACTGTCTGGCTACATGGGCTATTGTCTGGCTACAGGGGGCATATTACATGGCTACCGTATGAGGTGCTATAGATGGGGAGTTTGTTTAGCGATAGGAATTGGTAGAGAAGTGATGGTAAAGTGAGGAGTCTAAGATGTTTGTTTTGTAAATTTTACAGCGAAGAGTCGAGGCATTGAGAAGACGTCATGGCGTCTGGGACAGATGGAGAAGAAGAAGAGAACAACTCTTCAGAGACGTCTCCGGTAAGTGCCTGGATGTAACTTTACTGTAATCATTTATATGTTTGCAGACCCTGTGTACAATTGGTATCCACTGTATGAGAGTAATATTAGTTGTAGTATAATGGTTTGTATTCAGTAATGGTATGTTGTATTATTCAGTCACTATGTGGTGATATGTGGTCATGGTGTGGTGGTAGTCAGTCACTATGTGATGGTGATATGTGGTCAGGGTGTGGCGGTATTATTTGGTCACCATCTGCTGGTTATATGTGATCTTAGTAGGACATTGGTACTATTAGCCTGGGATTCTGGTTTTGTGTAGCGGTGTTATTTGGTAACTGTATGACTATTATTTAGTAGTTTTATACGTAGCACATTGGGCAACATGTATGAACGGGATTTGCGCCTGTTTTCTCTCGTAACCTGCGCCTCACCGACCCCGAATCCGCTGTCGGACGCAGGGATGCAGTGTTAGGCGCAGCATTCGCCACTTTCAGCTGCACCCCGCATGTAGGGGAGGGCAATGGGCGCGGTGTGGGCGCGTGTTTGGGGCAGATACTGTAACATACGAAAAATGCAGAAAAGAGCGATGGTTGAGTTGCGGGGCTTGCTAGTCGGCAATCAGAATGAGCGACGGGACCATTCTAACCTATGGAAGTTTCTGCCAATCAAAACAAGGCGGACAGTTCAAAATACAGGTTAAAATAGATACCGAGCTGATTGGTTGAGCTAGCGGGGCTGGCTATCCCAGCCAATCAGAGCGCGAGCTACTTGTCCACATTGTAGTCTGGAGAGATCGCGCAATGCAATCTCGGGCTCAGCTCCGTGGGCATGGAGTATGATTTTAAAAAATCATTTTATTAAGTGTAAAACTATTATCGAAAGAGAGAAACCTTCTAAAACATAAATCAGTCAAATCCCTAACAACGCGTGTCGCCGAGCCGCAATAAATAAGGAATTTGGATAAGAGAATTGCCTGGGAAATACAGTAATTCAAATTGTTTAAGCTCTTCTCATTGGTCGGTATAAACCAGCCAATCAAATAGGAGCGACAGTAGTCCAATTCTAAACCTATGGTAGAGCATTGACCAATCAGAATAGGAGCGGACCGGGACACATTAACCTATGGAGAAATATTGACCAATCATATTCAAAGGCGGGACAGTTCAAAATACAGTAAAAATGCAAAAAAGAGCTGATTGGTTGAACTAGCGGGGGCTTGGCTATCCCAGCCAATCAGCGTGAGCTACTTTGTACCATTGTAGCCTATGGAGAGATCGGGGCAATGAATTCTCGGCTCTCAGCGCCGTGCGGCATGGAGTATGATTAAAAAAAATCATTTTTATTAAGTGTAAAATATTATCTGAAAGAGCTGAAACCTATAAACATAAATCAATCAAATCCCTAACAATGCGTTTGTCGCCGAGACCGGCGTTACATCAGGAATTGGGATATAGAGAATTGCCGGGAAATGCAGTAATTCAAATTGTTTAAGCTATTCTCATTGGTCGGCATAAACCAGCCAATCAGTGGCCCATTCTAACCTATGGAGGAGTATTGACCAATCGGAATAGGAGCGACAGGGACCCATTATAACCTATGGAGAAATATTGATCTATCATATTCAAAGGCGGGACAGTTTAAAATACAGTAAAAAGGCAGAAAAGGCTATATTCCACCGGCCAATCAGAGCGCGAGCTACTTTCTCAGGGTTCAATGGGGAAAAGAAATGCAGAGCGAGCTCTGTTTGTGATTGGCTAACTTAAAAGAGGCGCGGTTATTTGGACCAATGGGAGAGCGAGCGACGCTCTTATGGGTTTTCTAATGCAATCTGTAATAAAACTGTCGTTGGCCGAAATCAAATGATAAGACTCAGAAGTTGTACCGATGTGTATAAAATGAACAATAATATGGAGGTAACGAAAAAAAAAATGTATTCAATAAAATCATGTTTTTCTTTATTTTCGTTAGCCAAGGATCAATAGTATGGGTGTAATACTCCCATATTATTATTCATTTTATATACACATCGGTACAACTTCTGTAGTCTTATCATTTGATTTCGGCAATGTACAGTTTTATTACAGATTGCATTAGAAAACCCATAAGAGCGTCGCTCGCTCTCCCATTGGTCCAAATAAACGGACTACTTTTAATTACCAATCACAAACAGTTCTCGCTCAGCAAGGATCTATTTCCGCACATAAAAAAACTGAGAAACTTTAGCTCGCGCTCTGATTGGCCGGATTTTGTAGCCCAAGCCCTCCGCAGCTCAACCAATCGGCTCTTTTCTGCCTTTTTACTGTATTTTGAACTGTCCCGCCTTTGAATATGATTGGTCAATATTTCTCCATAGGTTATAATGGGTCCCTGTTGCTCCTATTCTGATTGGTCAATACTCCTCCATAAGTTAGAATGGGTCACTGTCGCTCCTATTCTGATTGGCTGGTTTTATGCCGACCAATGAGAAGAGCGTACAGAATTTGAATTACTGTATTTCCCGGGAATTCTCTATATTGCAATTCCCGATGTAGCGCCGGTCTCGGCGGCAAACGCGTTGTTAGGGATTTGACTGATTTATGTTTAGAGAAGGTTTCAGCTCTATTTCAGATAATATTTTACACTTAATAAAAATGATTTTTTTTAATCATACTCCATGCCGCATGGCGCCGAGAGCCGAGATTGCATTGCGCCGATCTCTCCATAGACTACAATGGGACAAGTAGCTCGCGCTCTGATTGGCTGGGATAGCCAAGCCCCGATCAGTTTGTTCTGATTTTTACGTATTTTGAACTGTCCGCCTTTTTTTGCATTGTTTAACTTCCAGTTATATGGTCGCTGTCGCTACTATTCTGATTGGCCAGGATTGCCAAGCCCCCGCTAGCACAACAAATCGGCTCTTTTCTGAATTTTTACTGCATTTTGATCTGTCCCGAATCTGATTTTGATTGGTCAATACTTCTCCATAGGTTATAATGGGTCACTGTCGCTCCTATTCTGATTGGCTGGTTTCCGCCGACCAATGAGAATAGCTTACAGAATTTGAATTACTGTATTTCCCGGCAATTTCCAATATCAAAATTCCCGATGTAGCGCCGTTCTAGATTTTTGGAAAGTGATTTTATTTATGTATTTTTTTAGTAGGTTTCAGCTCTTTTTCAGAGAATGTTTGACGCCTTTATAAGGGCGATTTTTTGATTCATACTCCGCACGGACATCTTTAATGATTTCTCTCTGTTTTCCAGCCTGTCTCGAATCGGAATACATGTTCCGCGCAGTCCCGCACTGCGCCCCACACACTGGCGAGGCGCGGCGGACTTTTCCCCGCATGTATGAGCGCACCTCCTCGGACGGCGAATATTAGGCGCAGCGACGCACTGCGCCTAAGTCCCCGCACTGCGCCCCACACACTGGCGAGGCGCGGCGGACTTTACATGCTATGTATGAGCGCACCCCGGCGCGGACATAAATCAGGCGCAAATTTTGCCGGAAAACTGGCGAAAAGGTGCGCCCCGACGTGGCGAGCTTCATACATGTGGCCCATTGTGTTAAAGCTTTTTGTATATTTTTGATTTGGTTGATGGTGATGCAATGTGTCGCATTACGTTGGGGGGAGGAGGGGGCGAAATTTCTTCACCTCGCCCTGAGTTCAGTTTAGCCTAGGAACGTCCCTGCTATGGTCTGTACTCCTCAGAATCATTACCAGGTAGGTAGACCCCCATTAGATAGGTTGGTAGGCTCTAGGTAGGTAGTAAATAGTAGTTAGGCCACAGGTAGATAGTCAGGTCCCAGCTAGGTAGGTAGGCTACAGGTAGATGGGTAGATTGGCCCTAGGTAGGCAGGTGTTAGCTATAGGGCCCCATATACATAGACATGCTGGGTGTAGGTAGGGTATAGGCACTCATGTAGGTAATCGGGCAGGGTTTAGGTAGGCTATAGGGCCCCATGTAGGTAGGCAGACAGGGTTTAGGTAGCTATAGGGTACCATACAGGTAGACAGGCTTTAGGTAGGCTATGGGGGGCCAACGTAGATACAGGCAGGGTTTAGGTAGCTATAGGGTTCCATACAGGTAGACAGACCGGGTTTAGGTAGGCTAAAGGGCCCCCTGTAGGTAGGCAGGCAGGGTTAAGGTAGCTATAGGTGCTCTTATACGTAGGCTGGCAGGGTTTAGGTAGGTAGGCAGGGTTTAGGCTCCATTAGTGTAAAAAAAACAAAAAAAAAAAACTTACCTGTCTCTTTTTTCCCCCAATGCGACGAGCGCCTGACTAGCCTCTGTGCCTAGGGCAGATGACGCGATGATATGACTTCATCATGCCGCCCACGTCGGCACTCTGGACCGGCGCCTGGTAGGCCTAAGGCCTTAGGCTTACCAGACAGGCTAACAGAGTGCTGGCATCACTCCACTCTGCTAGTACCGGACAGTCTGACTCCTGCCTCTGAACGCTCGGGACGTCTGTTTCTACATCTGCTACCCTGGTAGTTCTGCCCTTGAACTCAAGTTATACAGCCAAAGTGTCTGTACGCTCTTGAACCCCCCTCCCAAAACAAGAAATACTTTGTGGAGTGAACCGGAAAAAGATTCGCTTGTCTGATTTTTATTTTTTATTTTTGGGGGGAGTTTACACTGAACAGTTTAATTGACGTTATCTGTAGTCTGTGGGTCAGTAAGTAAACAAGAACCACACTATCACCACTATATAGTGACGTACCACCATAATGTTGCTGAGCAAACCAGTATAACAAGACCAATATAACCAATAACCAACAGAAATAATACCCCACATATCACTACCATATGGTGATGAATACCACCAGACTGTTATTGATAAAAACCATAATATCAATAATATACGAGGGGCTGCTGCTAAGTCTCGGGCTTTACCCAGAAAGAAATGAGATAGGAAGAGGAAACTTTACATTTATTCCACATACTCTCCACTGATGTCAACACACTTATTACATTTAGCAAGATAGAAAGTCCAGCGTTAAACACTCTCAAAAGTGTGAAAAGGTGAGTGGAGGCGTTTTCTTGCAGGAACAAGATTTCTTTGGACAGCTTGCCGAGCCTTTTGGCCTTCAGAGCTGCCTTCAATTGGTCCAAAAGTTCAATGCAATACCTTGCATTGATGGTGGAACCATTTTGAAGGTAGTCTACTAGCATCACACCCTTCTTATCCCAGAACACAGACACCATCACCTGGCTGATTTTTGCACCCTGAACTTCTTTGGACGAGGAGAACCACTATGCCTCCACTCTTTTGACGGCTCCTTGGTTTCAGGGTCATACAAATAAATCCAGGTCTCATCCATAGTGACCAGTCGATCCAGGAAGTTCTGATTAGTCCAGAAACGCTGACAAATGGACCTGGAAGTTTTCACTCGGATGCTTTTTGATCTGTTGTCAAACGTTTCGGGACCCACTTTGCAGATAGCTTCTTCATGTTCAAATGTTCATGGATAATGACACAAACACGTTCACGAGATATCCCCATGATGTCTGCTATTTCTTTAGCTGAAATTCGCCGATTTTCCAGTGTGAGGTTGTGCACAGCATAGACCATCTCCAGAACAACAACCACTCTGTCGTCCAGGACGTTCCTCATCATTGGTGATGAAGTGGCCCGTTTTAAATTTGGCAACTTGGTTCTTAATTAAGAACAAAAAATGCACCATCAATCAAGTCCATAGGTGTTAATACGAAAAATGTATTGATTGCAAAAAAAGGCACCATGTTACAGATTTAAAAAATTTTAGGTTTTGGTACTGCAAAAAAAAAAAATGCAAACAAAAACCTTACATGTTTGGTATTGCGGAATTGTATCAACCTGAGGAATTTGGAGAACACATAATTTATACCAGAGAGAGAGCACCCTAAAAAGAACCCAGAAAACATGGCAAGTATGTTTTTTCACATGTTGTCCCACTTGGAATTTTTTTTGCGGTTTCCCAGTATATTCTATTGTACGGTTGGATAACACCATTAGAAAGTACATTTTGTCCCGCAAAATAAAAACCCACATATGTCTAGGTAGGTGGAAAAATAGTTATGGCTCTGGGAAGGCAAGGAGGAAAAAACGAATGTGTCAACCAAAAAAACACAAGGTCCTTTAAGGGGTTAACAACATGATATCCCATAGAGAGGCAGCAGTTATAAAAGTAAATACACTGTGAAGAAATTGCTGGAAAAACAACAATTCTATTCAATTAAGATGTCATGTTACCCTGTTAACATAGTACCTTGATCACATGATTGTTTTGTCCATACAATTAGTCTTTGGAAGCCATTACTATTGACAGGAATATGGGTTGTGCCATTTTTTATTTTTTGTAGATAGTGGCCTTTCTGCATTGGTATGAAAGCGGTACGGGAGCAGAATTTTCAATACATGTAATGAGTCATTGTGTTTATTGATTATGTTATGATTTATAGAAAAGCATACGAAGGGAACAACCCCTTTAAATGGGTTGTCTCACTACAAAGATTAGCTTTCAACATATAGGGAACAGTAAATTTAAGATGTTTTCCAAATTTATTGCTTTAATTTCTTTTTGAGGAGTACCGACCTGCTGTTTTGTCTTATCTGATAGCAGGGATGATGTCATCACACAGAACTGCCAGCAGTTAAAGCGCCGGAATGCCATCTTATATAAAAACAAAGGAGACTAAGTATTTTTGTTTTCTTCAGGTCTGTAGCTTTATGCACTTTAGATAAACATCTCCTGCTCTCATGTCAGAGTAATTAGCAGACCTTTGAGTAAGGATTTTATTTGCTAATCACACAAACCCTGACCAGGAAGAAACAGGATACATGAATGATACCTGCTTTTGGCTCTGTGAAGTAGTGTGGTGAGACAACCCCTTTAATCCTTCCATTTTGTGCTGCTCATGTATTAGTTCTGGTTTTCTTTTAAAATAACCTGTTTTGAAATTGATTTATATGCCAGAAGACAATGTTATCGGACGTCTCACAAAGCTTTTGTTAATGTTATTTTACTCCAGAAACGCGCAAAAAGCAACAGGAACTCTTCCAAAAATTAAAATATTCTGAAAAAACTAACCGTAAAATCAGAGACCTGGAAACAAATACTCATGATAAAGGAAAAGAAACATTGCAAAGTGTTGCACACAAAATAATTATAGTGCAAGAGGTTTTTCAGGTATATAAACTGTATAAATTATGAGTTGTGGCTGTGAATTCTATAACTTCCATATGAGGGACAAAATTGGCAATGGTTTTTATGTGAATTAAAAACAGTCATTATTTAGCTTCATCGGGGTGGCCACTGTGGCAGCAGTCATATTTTTGTCAGGCCCTTCTCATCCCACTAATGGTGTCCCCTTAATGATTAGGCAATGTGCTTCATACATAACTGTGCAGTTACACAGTTACAGCTGTACAGTCCTCTGTCCCAGTCAGAACTCACCTATATAATCAGTGCTGTGAGGAAATGGGAAGCTGCAGGAAGGGCAATGCTGAAGACTGGATAGGCAAGTAACTACTGGATCCTGGGTATGTACATTAATCTATTGCTTGCCCTAGACCTAGGTTCTGACATTACCCTTTTAGTGTCCTACACCATCAGAGATAGATGTTAACCTCTTCACTGACCACTAAGGATACAGATTTAAACCTATCCTATTAGTGCTAGCACTTGTTTCTATGAACAGTGTCAGTAGAAAACGGGAAGTGACAGGGTAACGCTTGAGCCTGGAGAGGGGTCTAACTAGTGGCACCAATATATGCATCATTAACCCTTTTATTGCTTTTTACCATTAATCCATTCACTAGGGATCATTACGTTGACTCTTATACAGCCTTAGACCACTAGGGATATATACATTGCCCTGTCACTGTTTTGGAGCACCAGGGATGCAAATACTAATTGTTACTGCACTAGACCTGTATGTGGTTTAATACTAGGCTCTGTGGCTCTTTTATACCTGACTGTATTATAGTTGAACATGTGTAGCTTATTAAATCCTTCTAGCTTTTAGAATGCAGTGTTCTGATAGGTAAAATTTTGCACCCATCATCAAGGCTCGTAATTGTTTTAAAAGATCACTTCCATGTTTTTTATTGGGCAGTGGTGTGAGAAAACAAGGGAATAAATTGACAACTGGGTGGTATTCTCTACTTGATGCATTTTTAAGCTGGCCATTTTGTTGGTCCTGTGTGGTCTGATTCTTGAGGATTTCACGTAATCTCGCTAGTATAGCTGCTTTGACACTGCCAGCTTATTCATTAATTTTCTTATGGTGCTAGCAATTTGCATATTTTGGTCAATAACAAGGCAATGGAGGCAGGAAGTAAGGTACATATCACTTTTTTGAATATTATGATGGTTTATTCTTGTACCACCTTGCATCTGATTAACTTGTTTCTGGTTTAAAATTTTCATGACAGAGACTCATCATGAGTTCCCGACTGAACTGGGCTGAAGACCCTGTTTTAAAGAATCTGCTATTAAAAATGAAGGATCCTTATTTTTTATAAACGGTGGTACTGAGGAATCTGCTTACCTAGCCACAGGAGGGAGAATGTAATTTTATCAAGCCTAATATTTTTCTATTTCTCTTTTATCACTTTTGTACTAAATGTTTGTATAAAATAAATAAATTGTTCATGCTTGTTTAGACTGGTGTCTTCTGCTGCACATGAAGTCTGCAATTTAAAATGGAGAACCCATTTAAGAAAGGGGCATTTAAGCGGGGCCTCTGAACTTTCGTTATCTGTGGGGAAACTTGGCATTAACCCTTTCATGACAGCTATTTTGGATTTAGTTTTTCCTGTCTACATATGTGTGCTTGTTTTTTGCAAGGTTAAGATTTACTTTTTAGGCACCATTGACCATACCATATAATGTCCTGGGAAACCCCCCAAAATTTTTGGAACATAAAACCGAATGCAATTGTGCCATTATTATTGGGAGTTGTATTTTTTGGCATTCACTGTTCAGTATAAAGAACTTGTGAGCTCTATTCCATGGGTCAGTATGACTCCGTTGATACCCAGTTTAAAAGTTGCATTATGTTTTATTATTTTAACCCCTTTTATTTGTCAGCGTTCACAACTTAATTATATTGAACCTTGTAATTGGTACTCATTAAAAATTATTTACCTCCTCTGTTTTGCAAAACTAGGAAGGAGAACCCTTTTCTCCCCTACTTCTTGTAAACCATGTGACATCCATTGATCACATGGCCTCAATGGACGTTTTGTCATCACTCAGTGGGTGTGCTTTGAAGCCAGGCTCAGCTCAGAAACACTCCCCTGTAGTGGGTGTGACCTGAGCAGAGAAAGATTTGGCTGCCTCTAGTGACTCATCAGTCAATAGAGGTGCTGACCGAGGGGGAGAGTGCTATACATTAATGTGGACACATACAGTGATAACTGTGTACAGTAAAAAAACTTTGAGACTCTCGGTTCACATATTTTGATCAAAAGATGTTAAGCTGCCCACGACTTTCAACGTGATCTCAAAATCGGGCAGTCCTATCCTATTTTTACCTCTCAATCGGGGCCAATCAGGCCTCTCGCTGGGTCAACCAACCTACATTATTCAGAGAGAAAAAATAAACACCCAACCTACAAGCTGCCCTTCTTATGACAGCCTGTGAGAGTGGGCGGGGACAGAAACCCAAAATGGAAGCACCCCTTCCTTCCCATATAGGTTAAAATCAATGTACACCAAGTATAACGTATGTTTCTGCACACAAAAACAGTTCTGAAAAAACGTATGCAAACCTGGGTGCCACTGGCAGGGCTGCGGCACACATGTAATTATACATGTACGCACACAGACCGCCGCCAGCGGCACATTTCTGCAAAAAAGGGCAATACACTACGTGGAAATCCTAAAGAAGCATTTATGCTATCTATCATACATGAAAAAACGGAGACTCTCGGTTCACATATTTTGATCAAAAGATGTTTAAGCTATATGGGAAGGAAGGGGTGCTTCCATTTTGGGTTTCTGTCCCCGCCCACTCTCAAAGGCTGTCATAAGAAGGGCAGCTTGCAGGTTGGGTGTTTTTTATTTTTTCTCTCTGAATAATGGGGGTTTCGGTTGACCCAGCGAGGGGCCCTGATTGGCTCGATTGAGGGGAAAAAGATAGGATAGGACTGCCCGATTTTGAGATCACTTTGAAAGTCGTGGCAGGCTTAAACATCTTTTGATCAAAATATGTGAACCGAGAGTCTCAAAGTTTTTTCATATATGATAGCATAAATGCTTCTTTAGGGATTTCCACGTAGTGTATTGCCCCAACTGTGTACAGTGACTCATCGCTGCTAGAGTTTAGGTGCCTTCACTATTGCGCACTGTATTTACCTCTTCTGATAGGAGGAGAGGTCTTTATGATACATTTTCTAAAGAGACCTTTTCACCTGGTCAGAAGACTTGCTTTGTTTGGGCCGAAGTGTTTTTGGGAAACTTTGAAAATTATCCAGCAGCAGTCAGAAAAAAGTCTGCCTATGGCTAGGTCTCCCCAATAAATATTAAAATGCCGTTCAAAATCTGATGGCATTTTCACATTGCTGGACCATGGTTTTTCATGCAGATTTGCACTAAAACCACGGTTGCTTTTTGGATTTGCTATCGGCCGCATACATTCAATGTGCGGGGCTGACTGTAAATCTGAGTGGAGTATTCAACAGTTTTTTATTGCGGATTCTAAATACTAAAGCCGCTGAAAATCTGAAGATATTACCGTGCTGTGTAGACATAGCCTGTTGCTCTTTTAGTAGTGGACGGGGGTAAAGTCATGAAATGCTCCCCTTATCACTGGGTGAAAGGGACAACCCACATCCCTTTACAGCAGGCACAAGCTTTCCCATGACAAAAACTGATTTTTGGGGGGGGGACCCCTTTTTCTTGGTGCTAGTAGTTTTGCATGTACAGAACAGCGGGATAATGCCCATTCCCCCAGCAATCAGTTCGGGGTGGGCTGTGTACCTGCTGTGGGGAATGTACAGCACATACATAGAAATATATAAACCAAATTATGTAGTTGTGTATATCTATTACATATAGGATGAGTGAAGAATGTTTGTTTTTTACCGTGTTACAACTGATTAGTGCACAGTACTACCCCCCAAGCCGCTCAGGCAACCAAAAAGTGAACGGAACAGAGATGAGGGGAAATGAGGTTAATGTCTGAAAATGAGACATAAGGGTGTACAGGGCGGGGCGACGTGTAGGATGATTAGGGGAGGTTGTAACTTCAATGCATCGTGGGATGTATAGGAAATAGATGGTGGAGAACTACTTACCCTCCCACAAGCAGGAAGTTTCACTGCAAAAAGTGGATCTCCCGATAGATGTAAAAGAAACCCATGAAGGTAATAGCCTTACTTTTCAATATAAATGTGGGTTTTTAGGTTTTATAAACTTATACTACAATAACCCTTTAGGTTCTTCTTTCAGGTAAAATTCAGAATACTTGAATGGCTCCATAATTGCTATAATGTCACTAAGAGTTTTGCCTTTATTCCTTTCCGTGTCTAGCTTTTCTATATATAACTCTTTTTCAAAATCCTTTATTCAGTATTTTGGAAAATGATTTTTTCAAACCAAAAGCCTTAGGATACATTTTTTTGCCACGAGTGAGTCAGGTATGTTTTTGGTTTACCCGCTTATCTTTACCCCCCTTTTTGGCCATCCCTGGTAATGTAATGGAACAAATATTTTGGGGCTCGATAATTTTGGAACTCCCTGTGTTTATTAAAAGGTTTCACCTCCTGCCAGAACTTTTCCTTCTTTCAAGAAAGATACAAGACTAAATCTACTTTTTTTTAAATTTCACTTTGGACAAAATTTTCAAAAAATTAATCTTATCAGCATGTTTAAAATATCAAAAACCCTATGCACTTTGTGGGGCTTTCTAAAAAAAAAATCCCTCCATTGTTTATAGTGGCTTGCCATTCCATAGCTAAACCTTTCACAATTTTCTGTTACCCCCTTTTACTTTTGCTCCGTTTCCCAACTCTTACACTTTTAAAAAGGGAATCAGGGAAATTTTGGGGTGTCAAAAATTTTTTTTAAGTTAAAATTTAAAAACTTGGATAGGTTTACTAGTGTCAAAATCCGTAAAAATAAGGATTTTAGCACCAAAGTCAGTAAAAAAGGAACTTTAGGGTAACCTAAACAACCTTATTTTTGTCTACAAAAGTGAGATAATTTTATTAGCGCCAAAAAACCCGTTTTAAAAAGGGTTAAAAGGTT
Organism: Phyllomedusa bahiana; assembly: GCA_025379985.1. Taxonomy (NCBI): domain Eukaryota; kingdom Metazoa; phylum Chordata; class Amphibia; order Anura; family Hylidae; genus Phyllomedusa; species Phyllomedusa bahiana. The sequence goes on along the minus strand of JAODAL010000218.1, from coordinate 15,668 downwards.
TCCCAATAAAAATAAAAATAATGTGTTTCCCAACCCCCTTTTTTGTGGGGTTTGTAGTTACTTTCCAATGGTTAAATTTTATGCAGACTTTTAAAAACAAGGCTTGAAGAAAGTAAAAAAAATCCCGAAAAAAAGCCCTTTGTTTTCCTTTTGGGGTTTTTTGAAAGACGGGGACAAAAAAAACCCCAGGTTTTTGTATTTGGCTTTGGGGTCTTTTTTCTTTCACTGCAGGAAAGACATACCCTTTAGTGCGCTGGGCCTGCTCTATGTATTTTATTGATTCATCAACTGTACAAGAAAGTTTTTTTGCCCTCAGTTTCCCCCTGAAATGTTGGTATCCCCCCAAACGTTTATAAGGATCTCCTGAGTTTAAAAAGGGTGAAATTTAAAAACCTTTTTCCCTTTTGTAAAAATGGGGGAAAACCCCTCTGAATTCCCTAATGACATGTTTTTGAGAAAAGTTTATTTCATCTACTATAAATTTTAGGTTTTTTGTGTGGAGGTGTTAGGTGCTTTTTAAAGGTTGGGTCATTGTAAAAAAAAAAAAATTTCAATCTTTTTTTGTTTTAAAAGATTCCTTTGCCCAATCCCCTTTCTTTTTATTATCCTTTGTAGAAACCAACAGAAAAGTTGTATACAATTTTCTCAAGGTTCCAGTAACCTTTTCATAATTTTCCGTCAAGGTCTTTTTTTGAAGCTGCCACATAAGATAGTATTCTCCCTCTAAGCACCCCCTTCCCATTGTCCAAGAAAAGGCCAAAAGAGGATTTCTGGTTCTCATTATCCTTTTCTGTTTTTCCCCACCGTTTTTAAAGACCCCTAAATGCTCATCTCCCATTGAAAATTTAGATGAAATTCCTTTAAAAAGGGGTAATGACTGGTAAAGTGATCCTTTTCTCACTAAATCCCTAATTTTATGAACCCACTTTCTCCAGTAGTCGACAATGTTTGGTTGTGTTCCCCCTTTCGAAGGTTAAATGATCTCCAAACATCTTTTAAACCTGTAGCATCACACAGGTCATACATTAACCCCTTCCTGATGGACGGTTAATAATAGGGCTCAAAATTTTTTTTTTCTCTTGCCTTTAAAAAGCCATAACTTTTTTTTTTTTTTTTTGCACCTACATAGAGTGTGGGGGCTTTTTTTTGGGGAAAAATGTACTTCAAGGGTGTTATTCATTTCCCCATAAAAATTACGGGAAAAACGGCAAAAAAAAATTCTAATGGGGCAAAATGTAAAAAAAAACTTATTTGGGGCCCTGTTTGCAGGGGGTTTTTTTTACGGTTCATTTTTTGGGTTTAAGTGTTACCTGTTTCAAACAGGTTGAGGTGCATCTGTCAATACCAAAATAATTTGTTTTTTGTTTTTTTGGTACGTAAAAAATTCCAAACATTTTTTTTTTTTAAAATTTTGGGCGCCTTTTTTGCGACCAACAATTTTTTTGAAAAAACCCCTAGGGACTGGTGGGGTGGATTTTTGGGGCTGAGGTGTATTTTTATTGTTAGCTTTTGGGAATGCATGGATTTTTTTGATCAATTTTTTTCAATTTTTTTGGGGGTGAAATGACCAAAAAAAAACCAAATTTTGGGTTTGGAAATTTTTTTTCCCCTTTGGTGTTTTATGTAGGGGGTAAAAAATGTTTTATTTTAATAGGCGACTTTTTGGACGCGGCGTACCAAATTGTTTAACTTTTTTTATTTTATTTTTTTATTTGTAAAATGGCGAAAGTGGGTTATTTGAACTTTTAATACTTTTACTGTCTGGGGCCGGAAGTGGGGAAATTCAAAACATGGCAGTGATGGAAGCATTCAGAAGGCTTCCCGCTGCCGTATTAGCCGATCGGGACTCGCTTACCGGCGCTATGATGTACTCATATGTCGGTAAGAGGTTAAACTACCCCTATGATCTCCGGATAGCCATTCGACTCCCCTTCACTTATTGTTTTTTTACAAGTTCTGGAAAAATTTCTTGTCTGGCTTATTTGAACCACAGATTTTAAATCAACTAAGCTTGCCTCCCGATGTTTCAAGACGCAACTTCATAAAACGGCCCTCATCACATATCACATTTTGAAATTATTTTAGTTGTTTTTGTTAATGAGGACTATCGCCCTAGCTTTCCCTTCCTCTGCTGCTGAACCCCATACTTCACCCACCACTTTTCCTTATGCAGTAAAATCCTCGTTAAGTGTGCTGAAAGCAGGGCTATATCCCTTCTGTTTAGGGGTTTATCATTCTTTTGTGGGGAGAATGTAACTCCTTTATCTTCCAAGTAACTAGCCGCATAACTGCATCTCCTTAAAGAGCTTTGTCAAAATAATGAAGCATAGAATAGGAGAGTGTACACCAACCCATAAAACCGAAATGAACATTAAAAAACAGAAAATAAACCTTCACTGAATTTTCTTTCTTTATACCATCAACTTTTATTTTGTGTATCTTCATCTGAGGCAAAAATTCGTTTCTCGTGATGATAAAGCAGACTGCTTCCCATCTCTGACTCCCAAGTTTACTTTGTCTTTGTTATAACGAAAAACTCATCCCTGTAAAATATTACACTTAAACTCGTCATATCCTTTACAAAACGTCTAAGCATTTAAAGACGACTTCTTCAACTGATAGCCTCCCTCCCCTTAAGCCTTCATGTGACAATAGAAAAGTAATCTGAGCGTCAATGCTTTTTAGGTGTCTTGTAATGTCCAGATTGTAGATTTGTCTCACTGTCCTATGAAGCAAGGCTGTCCTTAATAAACTGGTGGTGTTCTCTAATCCTTCTTGGCTCTTTGCCTCCATTTGTGTCATGGAGCCTCTGTTAAGACAGACTGCTGGTAAGTCTTTGGCTTTACCCAGAAAGAAACGAGATCGGAAAATGAAACTTTACATTTATTCCACATACTCTCCACTGATGTCAACACACTTATTACATCGGTATGCCAATTTCTGTAAGCCTTGCAAAAAGAAGGATTTCTGTTGTACCTCAAACGAGTCAGCAGTAGCAGCCATGGCATCAGAAATTGTGGTGAATTATTGGTACCCTTGAGGTGTTTCCTCAGGTTTAGAAACAGATGATAGTCGGAGGGAACTAGGTCTGGTGAATAAAGTGGGTGGTCAACCAGCTGGAAGCCTAGCTCTGCCAGTTTTGCCATGGTCGCTTGTGCAGTGTGAATGGAGGCGTTGTCTTGCAGGAACAAGAATTCTTTGGACAGCTTGCCGCGCCTTTTGGCATTCAGAGCTGCCTTCAATTGGTCCAAAAGTTTGGTGTAATAACATGCATTGATGGTAGAACTATTTTGAAGGTAGTTCTCTAGCAGCACACCATCCTTATTCCAGAACACAGACGCCATCACCTTAGTGGCTGATTTTTGCACCCTGAACTTCTTTGGACGAGGAGAACCACTGTGTCTCCGCTCTTTTGACTGCTCCTTTATTTCAGGATCATACAAATAAATCCAGGTCTCATCTATAGTGACCAGTCGATCCAGGAAGTTCTGACAAGTGGACCGGAAAGTTTTCACTCGCATGCTTTTCTGATCTGTTGTCAAACATTTGGGGGACCCACTTTGCAGATAGTTTTCTCATGTTCAAATGTTCATGGATAATGACACAAACATGTTCAGGAGAAATCCCCATGATGTCTGCTATTCCTTTAACTGAAATTTGCCGATTTTCCAGTATGAGGTTGTGCACAGCATCAACAATCTCCGGAACAACAACCACTCTCAGTCGTCTAGGACCTTCCTCAGCATTGGTGCTGAAGTGGCCCGTTTTAAATTTGGCAACCCCGTTCTTAACTGTAGAATATGAAGGGCATTGATCTCCCCAATATCTGTTACATATCACCATGAATATCCTTTGTGGACTTTCCTTGCAGAAACAAGAATTTTATCACTCCTCTGCTCTCATTTGCTGTGAATATTGCCTTAGACTCCGCCATTTTGTTTTCCCACATGCCTAGATCACTGTTGCCATAAGCTATAAACACAACATTTTGAAAACATATATTAGACATAGAAGGCTTTCATGTGATGTAACATTCGTTACCATAGAAACAAAAAAGAACACAAAGCCAAAGACTTATCAACAGACCCTCGTATTAGACAGTCAGTGTCCTGTGGAGAATGACAAAGTAAGGGTACACCTCGATCATGAAAAATGTTAAAGAGGACCTATCACCTCCAGTGAAACCTCAAGAAGTAACAGGAGACTAAAATACAAACACTTGCTTAAATATGCTTCATTAGGAAAATTAAAGCATTTCGGATGTAATTCAGTTTTTAAAAAAGCACTGGCCCTGTAAAACAGGACTGAAGTCTTCCCAAGTCAGCACCTGACAGCATGATGGATCACTATGTTGACAGCTCCTTGAAACTAACTGCATCTGAACTGGGATAGTCCACTGTGTAAGGGGGAGCTAGGCAGTCTACATGTGTACACCATACATGCCAACTCTCCTGCTTTTGGCGGGGGGTCCCGCTAATTGGGGTCCCCCCGCCCTCCCGGCAGAGTTGGCATTTCTCCGCCGCAGCAGGCGGCGGGGGCTCTTTAACTGACGCGGCGACAGGTTAGCGCTAGTTGCGCTACTTGGCGCCGCCGGCCCGTTCCCACAGGCGGGTGAAGCGGCCGTTTGTGGCCGCTTCACTCGCCCGGAGTCTCGCTGTGCAGGGAGGAGGCAGGAGGGATCGCTCCCTGCTCCCTCCTCCCTCCTCCCCCTGTACGTACAGCGCCGTACATACAGGTCAGCGGCGCAGGGGGAAGTGACGCGCGGCTGCTCTCAACTTCCCTGCGACGCTGAGGAGATCGTCCGGATGGGGGCCGCGCTGCAGGAGCCTGGTCAGGGTGAGTGGCTTTTATTATTTTATTTTTATTAGCTTTAGGGGGGCACTACCTGGCAACAGAGGGGGCATCTACTGGCAAACAATGGGGGCACTACCTGGCAAATATGGGGGCATCACCTGGCAACAGAGGGGGCACTACCTGGCAAACAATGGGGGCAATACCTGGCAACAGTGGGGGGACTACCTGGCAAACAATGGGGGCATCACCTGGCAACAGAGGGGGGCACCTACCTGGCAAACAATGGGGGCACCTACCTGTCAACAGAGGGGGCACTACCTGGCAAACAATGGGGGCATCTACCTGGCTCACAATGGGGGCACTACCTGGCTAACAATGGGGGCACTACCTGGCAACAGAGGGGGCAACTACCTGGCAACAGGGGGCACTACCTGGCAAACAATGGGGGCATCTACCTGGCTAACAATGGGGGCATCTACCTGGCAACAGAGGGGGCACTACCTGGCTAACAAAGGGGGCACTACCTGGCTAACAAAGGGGGCATCTACCTGGCAACAGAGGGGGCACTACCTAGCTAACAGAGGGGGGCATTTCTACCTGCAACAGAGGGGCCACTGCCTGGCTAACAAAGTGGGCACTACCTGGCTAACAATGGGGGGCATCTACCTGGCAACAGAGTGGGCAACTACCTGGCTAACAAAGGGGGCACTACCTGGCTAACAATGGGGGTATCTACCTGGCAACAGAGGGGGCAACACCTGGCAACAGAGGGGGCACTACCTGGCAAACAAAGGGGGCACTACCTGGTAAACAATGGGGGCATCTACCTGGCCTCACAATGGGGGCACTACTGGCAAACAATGGGGGCACTTACCTGGCAACAGAGGGGGCAACTACCTGGCAACAGGGGGGCACTTACTGGCAACATGAGGGGGCAACTACCCGGGCTAAACATGGGGGCATCTACCTGGCCAACAGAGGGGGCACTACCTGGCTAACAAAGGGGCAAATACCTGGCTAACAATGGGGGCATCTACCTGGCAATAGAGGGGGCACTACCTGGCTAACAAAGGGGGCAATACCTGGCTAACAATGGGGGCATCTACCTGGCTAACAAAGGGGGCACTACCTGGCTAACAAAGGGGGCATATACCTGGCAACTGAGGGGGCACTAGCTGGCTAAACAAAGGGGGCAGATACTGGCTAACAGATGGGGGCACTACCTGGCAACAGAGGGGGCACTACCTGGCTAACAAAGGGGGGCATCTACCTGGCTAACAAGGGGGGCATCTACCTGGCTACAGAGGGGGCATCTACTTGGCTACAAGGGGGCATCTACTTGGCTACAAGGGGGCATCTACTGCCTGTAAGGGGCACTACCTGGTTATGGGGGGCTACTACCTGGCTATAAGGGCATCTACCTGGCTTTCTTCCAAAGCCGTTATGCAGTTAGGTGGAGTGGGTGTGGCTTTTTGAAGGGGCGTGGCTGGTTAACCGGCTAACCGGCAAGATGGGCGTGTCCACGCAAATTTTTGCCGCGACACGCATAGCGCGCCGCCCAATACAATCTCCTGCTTTTTCAATTTCAAAAGTTGGCAACTATGGTGTACACACTGGTAAGCTCTGGGCTGCTATTTCTGAGCTGGATATCATAGCACCAGTAGCAGTGTAATATAGATGTGTGTGCTATGGAGGAGGAGGCTGTGACAGGTAAACCCTGTCACAATATGTCCTCAATGTGCTGTGACTGCTGCACTGTTTGGAGTGAGACTCAGATTAACCCTGTACAAGCAGCTATGCCATCAGCTTCCCCTGCACAGTTGTATCTCCCAACAGAAGGAATCCTACTAGATAATGATCTCTGCCTAAACTCTCAATTTGCTAATGACATGTATTAAAGAAAAGTCTTATAATTTCATCTACTATCATTTTTTTTTTGTGTGTGGGTGATAGGTACTCTTCAAGGATTGCTGGTAATTGAAGAGTGGATTTTATCTGCTTCTTAATTAGGTTAGTAAAAATGCCTAAGAAAAGTTTCCTTTTTCTGGAAACCTCCACAGAGAAATGAAACAGTAGTAGTCTCTGATCTTTATACATTCGTATGTTTCAGTGTGTGCGATAAGCCTTCTCTTCAGGTATCGAACTATAACTAGTCTGGGATTAGACGCAACTCCATCTTTTATTTCTGTAAATTTCTGTATTTTTGTTCGGGGTGGACCCGTGCGGTGGGCTCGCTCTACCCTCACTGGTCTGTCTAGACCCAATATTTTCAGTATATCAATCGCACATGTGTTAGGTAATTTTGAGCCACCACTTCTCTCCAACCGATGATTTTCACATTATTCCTGTGGGAGTGGTTTTCAAGGTCCTCCACTTTAGTTTTTAGATATTTGGTTCTCTTAATCAACCTCTCCGCAGTGTTCCTTGCTCCCAGTATGCCATCCTCTACAATACTGACTCTTTACTACAGTTCAGTAATCTGAGTGTTATGGTTAGCTACCTCTGCCTGGAAAGCAGTCAATCCAACTGCAACTGCTGTTCATACTGTGGCTTCTAATGAGGCCACAATGTCAGGGGGCAAAAGCTCAGCTACCTCCACTGCCATTGATTTGCAGGATATTGTCAAAATTGGACTGTGTCCCCCAGCTCTCCTTCCCACTCTGGTGTCTGTGAAGCAGCAGGTGCTATGTAGCCACTTCTCGTGGAGCGCGGAGGTTTGGGCAGCTTTGAGATATGCCGATGCTGCGCCCTGGTGAGTATCCAGCACAGAGGCTTTCCACAACTATGAGACTACAAGATCCATGCAGCAGATCAGTAGTGGTGTCGTTTGCCCTAAAAAGTGTTGTTATATATTCCGGTCAGTAGCGGGCAGACGCCTTAAACCACTGGTGCAGTAGCTCTTAAAAGGATTTTTCCATTAAGTAAAATGGACGTGGGAAGCTTGCAAATTAAATATGAAACATTTTCACCATTCATCATTAAAAATTTTCTATCATTTTTGTTTTAGCTGCTACCTTAGTGATCCATAGTGTACAGCTCGTCTCCAGGGGATACGACCAGTGACAAGAGCTCTGCAGTCTTGGCGCACATGCTCAGACATCATCTCTCCTCTCAGTCAGTTACTGACAGTCTCTTCCCTGATTAGTAATATCACACACTTACTGATGAGCGAGTGTTCAACCCCAGGTGCTGTCATTCTACTCCCGTCCTCTGTACTCCTTAGCAATTAGTCAAACAGTACAAATGAAAAGAAAAAAGAAACGTCAATCAGGTACATGAATTGAGACGTGTTGCTCCTGCTGTGATTTGAATCTAGTACCTCTGTGGTAGCAGGCAGAATCTCTAACTACTCGGCTAATTTGTAACTAGAAGAAAGCTTCCAATCTTTCAAGAATGAGAATGGTCGAACTAGCATAAAACAGCCAGACACAAGTTTTATCGTTATCTCTGTTTGGATGTTTATGACTTCAATAAATTAAGAAGGCTGTTTTATGCTGGATCGATCATTCTCATTCTTCAAAAAGGGGAAGTTTTCTTCTATGAAGCGGCCGGCCGACAGTGATCCATGCAGTCAATTGAGAAAATGCCTGGGTCCTGACATACGTGAGTCATTACCAACAGGAGGGTGAGCGCTACACATTTTTTCTTTAGTACATAGTTGCCAGCTTTTGGAAGTGGCCTTCAGGAAGATTTTGAATTGCAGCTTCTGCTTGATGGTTTAAGTGAGCCATACCCCCTGTTTTACATGACACGTCCTCTTTTGCACAAAGCCACACACCCTTGTCACATCTGGGTAACAGCTTTGGAGGAAAGCTGATAAGGGATGTGGTATCCTTCAGCTTTACTGGATGTTGGATCTCCTAACCAGCATCCAAGCTGGTTAACACCATATTAATCAGCTTTCCTTCAGAGCCCAGCTACACTGTGGTCCCTCTGCACCAAGTGATATCAGGGCAGCATCTCATGATGCTTTACCCTGGCACCACCACTATTTAAAGAACAACCCACAGCCAGTTAGAAAGTCCTCAGCTACAACCGACCAAACATTTTAAACTTGTGACTGTTTGGCCCCTTTTCAGCCATATATGCTGCACTAGTGTATATAGTGCGTGGCACGTTTTTTGGAGCGTTGCTCAGCACAGTTTTTGCCCTGGCTATTAATTTGTATGGGTGGAAACCTCGTCCAAAACCTCTTCTGATGAAGGTTTTGATGTTGTTTTGGGCGCGTCCAAACAGTGCCTAAATAAGCCATGTAAACATACTGTAATAGGCATGCCCAAGAGTGTATTCTAAAAGTTACCAGTACTTGATATGTCCGGTACAAATAAAATACCAGCAATGGCTCCCTGGCAGTAATACTGTCCCTCGCGGAGGTTTATCAAACTGGTGAAAAAACCTACCTAGCAGGGATTTCCCAACTCTTTGGGGAGCCCGGAGGACCCCCTTTTTCGGGATTTTTCCCTGATGCTCAGGGAGGTTGGAAAAGTATGCTTCATAACTATTCAGAGTGGGGGGGAAAATGATAAGAAATTTAATTACATACAGGGGAAGCCCCCCTTTTGAACACACGGGGAAAGTGAGGATAAATTATTTTTTTTTTTGGCAAAACCCCTTTAACTGCTGCCACCTGCCATACACGTGCCGGAACCGGAAGTCGCCTCTTTTCTTTTTTTAAAACCCCCTTTAAAGGAGTAAATTTAAAAGAGTCATTAATGTACTTTTAATGGTAAACAAACCCATGTTATTTTGTGAGAAACCCATAAAAAAAAACTAAGTGGGGTCTAATGTGGTAAAACTTAATTGTGCCACTTTTGTGTGCAGGGATTTTGTTTTTATGGCGTTCACTGTGTGGCATAAATGACATGTTATCTGTATTATGCAGCTTAATACAACTCTGGTAAAATCAAATGTGTAAAGTTAACTTACTTTTTTAAAAAACAAAACAAATTTTCTTTTTTTAAAAATTTGCGATGCAGATCATTTTTGCGCCCCAACAAAACTTTTTTTTTCTTAAGGATTAGCGAGGATCCTTTTTGAGGTGAAATGTAATTTTTTATAATACCTTAGGGGCCATAAAAAATTTTTTGTCGTTGTGTATAAAAAAAATTTGGATTGAAAATTTTTAAAAAAAAAAATCGCAATATTGCCGTTGGGAATTTTTTTTCTTGTACAGTGTTTACTGAACGGGACACTTTTTTTTTCTAAACCTGTTTTTATTTACATGCCAAAACAATAGTGAAAATAATACTGTTCACCATATATATATATTTATATATATTTTTATATATATACATCACGGCCCCTTTATTAGGTCACCTGTCAAACAGCTCGAAAACACTTATTTTATCAGCCAATACAGGCGGCAATGTGATTTAGGCTGTGGGGACATGGAAACAATCTCCTGCAGTTCAACGAGCATCAGTATGGGAAGAAAGGTGATTTGAGTCCCTTTGAACTGCTGGTTGTTGGGGCCCGAAGGGGTGGTCTGAGTATTTCAGAACTGCTGATCTCCCGGGATTTTACGCACAACCATCTCTAGGGTTTACAGAGAAAGGGGTCCCAAAAAAGAAAAAAACATCCAGGAGCGGCAGTCCTGTGGGCGGAAATGCCTTTTTGATGCCAGAGGTCAAAGGAGAATGGGGAGATGGTTCGAGTGATAGAAAAAACAACGTGACCAATTTGCCCCCCGTTACAACCAAAAGGGAGGAAAGAGCATTCTGAATGCACAGTACGGGAACTTTGAGGCAGATGGGGACGCAGCAGAAGACCCAAAATGGGTGCACTCCTTTCAGCTAGAAACAGGAAATGGGCTCCCAAATTTTCCCAAGCTCATGAAATTGGACAAAAGAAGATTGGAAAAAAAGTTGCCCGGGCTGATGAGTCTCGATTTCGCTGCGGGAATTGGATGGTGGGTCAGAATTTGGGGTCAACAACATAAAGATGGATCCATCCCGCCCGTATCAACGGTTCAGGTGGTGGTGGTGGTGTCAGGTGTGGGGAATATTTTTTGGCCTTTTTGGGCCCCCTTGGGACCAATTGAGATGTTGCAACACCTTGATGAATCTATGCCACGAAGAAATTTAGGCAGTTTGAAAGGCAAAAGGGGGTCCCAACCCCTTATACATGGTGTACCTAATTTTAAATGGCGTGGTGTTATATATATATTTTCACCCCAATCTGCCCTCTAATACGGGCGAGAAAGGGGTGCCGAAAAAACTTAATCCATGTTGTCATAGAAAACATGGATTAGCTTGCCCCGCTCTACACTAGATCATAATTTTTCGGCGGGGAGATAAATGACATGTTAATTTTTGCGGTGAAAACGCGGATTATGTCGTGTGAACTACCTTTAAAGGTTGTTCACACCGTTTTTGTGATCCCTTTTACGGGTCCGTAAAATGGGATCTAAAAATAGTCAGTGTGTTAACATTGAGTTCAATGGCAAAAGGCATCACCGTTCTCACGGGAGATCGGCGTTCGCTTTTGAGGGCTCTCCTCCCACTGCGCTTTTCGGATCCGCTTTAAGAATTGACATGTCAATTCTTCTTGCTTTTTTACGCAGTGAAAGCCCATAGGGATAATGGAGTCCGCTTTTGGCACCTGCCCAAAAAGGGCCTCCACACCGGGGGCACATATCAGCGGGCTTTGCTTCTGAAAGCGATGGAAAAGTGCAGTGGGCGGGCAGGGGACGGCGGTGGGAGGGGATCGGCGGTGAAGGGGCGGGGGCCGGTGGGGGGGGACGGGATCGGCGGTGAGCGGAGACCGGACGGAGGATCGGCGGTGAGCGGTGGCCGGACGGGGGATCGGCGGTGAGCGGCGGCCAGACGGGGGATCGGCGGTGAGCGCCGGCCGGATGTGGCATCGGCGGTGAGCGCCGGCCGGCATCAGAGGTGAGGTGAAGTGCTGCAGGGAGATGGATGGATGGGAGGTGAAGTGCTGCAGGGGGAGGATGGTGGGAGGTGAAGTGCTCCGGGGGAGGATGGATGGGAGGTGAAGTGCTGCAGGGGGATGGTGGAGGAAGGTGAAGTGTTGAGGGGGTTGGATGGTGGGAGGTGAAGTGCTGCAGGGGAATGGATGGATGGGAGGTGAAGTGCTGCAGGGGGTGATGTATGGATGGATGGGAGGTGGTGCTGCAGGGGGATGGAATGATGGATGGGAGTTGAAGTGCTGCAGGGGGATGGATGGATGGATGGGAGGTGAAGTGCTGCAGGGATCCAGGAGATGAATGGGCTGCCCAGAGTGAGAGAGAGAGTGAGAGAGAGAGAGAGACTCTGTTATCTGTAAAGCGGATTCGGAAAATGCAAGTCGAAAGCATACAATACGTATCCAAATAAAGTATCAACTCCTGCGTTTTTTGGATCCGCTTTACGGATGCAGTTTTCACTCCTCAAAAACGGATTCTTAAAAAGGATCCAAAACGTCATGTGAACAAGCCCTAAGGATAATTTAGAAACTATGTTTGACTACTTTATTTATCTAAAGTCAGGGTACACCAGGTCTTACTAGCCTAGGTTCCGGGTGGGCAATTTTCCCACATTTATTACGTCAGGCAGATTAGGAGTTAGGGCATAATAGGGAGAGTATATATTACTCCTCTGTTTATCACATTATGCTGTATACTGTCTAGTGGAAAAGTTATTCAAACATTTGTGTGTTACTGATTACTTAGATCTTCACATTCTTTATTTAAATTATTTAAAGTTATGTTTTATGGTTTTGTTCAGTGATTCCTAATAAGTCTCTTGACTATTTATTTATTGGTTCTTTTGGGATACCTATATCTACCCTTTACGGTGTTTTTTCATTTGCAGTGGTAAGGCGTCAATGATCTTGCTCCAAAACTGAAAAAAAAATTCTTTACCCGCTTCTCTTTGTGCGGTGTAGTTTCCACCCAGTCCATCTTTAGTAGGAAAAAACACTTGTCCAAGATTAACTTAAGGGAGGGGCAGGCTGGCTGCAGCCAAATCTGCGGTATGGCCTTCCTAGCTGCTGCAGCCAGGACATACAACAAATGCAGCTTCTGAAGCGTGAGATCAGAAGTTTCCTTATCTACGTAGCTGAAAACTGCCCATGACATGCAGGGAGTAAAAGACTGTATTTTTGTATGCATCAGGCTATGAATCTTGAGGCAGTCCCACAGACAGTGTTACAAGTCTGCTCCGGAGGAACCACACTTGAAGCAGTTACTTAATGGGTGTCAAGTAAGCATTGTGTGTAACTTTGAGATGCATTTCTACATATCTTGCAGTTAGAGCACGTACAGTAATATAACATTCGGGGCCAAAGCTGGATTGTGTTGTTCAGCTGTGAAGGCATCTTTTCGAGAATAAATTTACATATGGTGGACAGATAGGAGTGCTTCTTTGGATGGTTCATCAATACCTGGTTGAAATCCCAATCTGAGTCAGTTAAATGTCTTAGTTTATCCATGCAGTAACTAGTCATCTGTAAATAATTGAAAAATGATACCATTAGGAAAGACGCCCTGAAGCTCTGTATTCAAATAAGGTTTATGTGTGACAGGGATCACCCATTCACCCAATGACTGTATGCCCTGTCGGAGTGGTCTCCTGGACGTGCCACCTTGGAAACTTGGGTTATAAGAGAGATACAAGGAATAGTTAGAATCTAAATTTTTAAAGCGCTTTATTTTTGGCCAGGCTCGTCAAAATGGCATCACTAGTGACATTAGTGCAGACCTCAATAGGGATATGATCATATGGCATGTGCAAAAAAACTGGATAGGAACAGGCGGTCTAGGGAACTACTAGAAAACACCTCAGTGCCTTGTGTCTAGTGCGTTATGTAGCGTCCCAACGCCATGAGATTTTAGAATTTAATGTTCGGGAATCCAAGGCCCCCATTCAATTTGGGTTGATGAAGAAGATGTAATGCGATGCGTGCTCGTTTCCCACCCCATAGAAATGATCGGAACAAAGCTTTTCCTCTCTGGACCAAAGATATATGGGCAACATCTAAAATAAACAGTAATCTTGGGAATTCAGTCATCTTGAGCAGATTAGCCCTTCCCATAAATGCAAGCAAAATGTGGGCCCACACTTTCAAGTTATGTATTGTGGAAGTAATATATCTAGTAATATTTTCAACATAAAGGTGCGTAAATCTCTGGTTAACGAGATCCCCAAATATTGAAGGGGAGGAGTACACCTACGAATTGTGTGTGTCGATGACCATAACAGCTTAGGAGGGCCTTTTAAATGAAGACCTTCACTCTTGTTTAGGTTAATATCATAACCTGATAAATCTGCCTTTTCGTGTATCTCCAGTAATACGTGAGTTAGAGTTTGTCTCGGGTTTGAGATCATCAACAGAAGATCATCCACGTAGGCTTTAAGTTTTAACTCACAGCTTAGTAATTCCCCGGAAAGATGCTGAATACAACAGTGGGTTGATTGATAAATTAAATAGGATCGGTGACAAGGCACATACCTGTTTGCTTCTCCTAAAGTTCTATTATTTGTGATAAGTGACCAATGAAGTAGTGCAGTTTAAATGTAAATGATCTAGAAAATGTGTAAAGGTAGATCCAAAGCCCCTCTGAGCCAGGGTGGAATTCAGAAACGGACAGGAAACTGTCAAAATATGCAATGGATTCTGTGCTGCAAATATAGCCGCAATTGCCACCCTGACATTTCGGGTAGCTATAAATCCCTAATGGAAGGGGGAGAAACTGCTGAAAATGGTTGGAGATTCTTTCTGCTAACAATGAGATACAGTTTTAGATTTTAATATATCGGACTTTTACAGGCACAATGATACCAAGTAGGTGTAACATTTTTTTGTAAATTTACAAAGGGGGTTGTTTTGAAGTTTTAATGTTGTTATAACTTTATTTTTTTAACTTATACATGTATTCCCCCTAGGGTACTTGACCTTTAGGGGGCATGAATGCATGTACACCGTACAGCATTATGCATGTAATGCAGAAGGGTATACAAAGACTGTGGTCCTAGCAGGACGTCATTGAAGCAGTAATGTGGCTGCCATGTATGCTTTCATCAGGCTTCTGGCTGCCATGGCAACCATTCAGCACCCCGCGACCTGGTTGCAGAGGTGCTGATCAGAGGGAAGAATGTCGCGCAACTACCTTCCCCATTCGGCTAGATGCTACGATCGCCATCAGGGATCGGAGCCGGCTCTGTTCTTTGCGGTTAGTAACAGTGTCAGCTGTATCTAACACCTGGCACCCAGAGTGTATAGAGCAGGCTCACCGAGTTAGCCCACTCCATACATACCTTAGCATTGCCATGGTTATGTACTGGTACATCAAGGTGCATTAAAAATTAAAAGTTTTTTCACGTTGCTGTTTTCTGAGCTCAATCATTTTTTTCTGAGAGCTGTGTGGTTGTTTTTTTGTGGGGTGAGGTCTACTTTTTATTTGTACTAATAACTTTTTGATCCTTTTTATTTAATTTTTTTTTTGAGGCAGCATGACCCTTGAACCACAATTCTATTTTTTTTGCACAATGTTCATTGTACACAATAAATACCATGATATTGTTTTAGAGTGATACGAATTAGGTTTTATTTTTATTTTTGTTATATGGTAAAAGTAAAATGTTTGATATTTTCCCTTTTTTGGTTTTATTTTTTTTAATTGTTAACACAGGAGACTTGAACATGTGATTGCTTGTACTATGAAGTATGGTACTGATGTCCTGCAACTCACTGACTTTTTACACCCTGTCTATGGGTGTAATAGGTGTACAGACATGGCCACTACAGCAGCCTTCATAAGGCATCTCTGGCTGCTTTGACAACTGAATGGCACCCTGGGATTATGTTGGGGAGTACAGAGCATGCAACAGACCATAGTCCCATATTCAAGTTTAAGCGTCTAAAAGAATGGGGGA